>JAROYE020000001.1:45947050-45949550 GCA_029619315.2 Dynastes maya
AAACCCCCCCCCCCCCCCCCCCCCCGGGGCCCCCCCCCCCCCCCCCCCCCCCCCCCCCCCCAAAAACCCCCCCCCAAAAAAAAAAAAAAACCCCCAAAAAAAAAAAATAAAAAATTTTGGGGTTTTTTTTTTTTTAAAATTTTCCCCCAAATTTTTGGGAAAAAAATTTTTTTTTTTTTTTGGCAAAAACCCCCAAAAAAAAAAAGGGAAAAAAAATAAAATTTTAAAAAAATTTTTTTTTAAAAAAATTAAATTTTTTTTTTTTTTTTTCCCTTTTTGGGGGGGGGGAAAAAAAAAAATTTTTCCCAAAAAAAAAAAAAATTTTTTTTAGGTTTTTTTTTAAAAAAAGGGGCCCCCGGGGAAAAAAAATTTTGGGGGAAAAAAAGGGCGGGAAATTTTTTCCCCCCCCTTTTTTTTGTTCCCTTTAAAAAAAATTTTTTTTTAAAATTTTTTTTTTTTTTTTTTTGGGGGAAAAAAAAAAAGGGGGTTTTTTTTTTAAAAAAACCCGGGGGGGCCCAAAAAAAAAATTTTTTTAAATTTTAAATTTTTAAAAAAGGTAAATTAATCATCTTAGGCTGAAGAAAAGCTTTTCATTTCATTTTTACCTTTTTTACTTATATTTAAAAAAAAATATACTTCTGTTAAACTCTTTTATTTGATTATATCTTGTCTGATCAAAAATATTATCTTATTTCACAGCTGAGTCACGTTAACTTAATATCCTATTTAACGTTAGTTTTTATTTATGGCAAAGATTTCAGCAATGTTAAGTAACCTCGCAGAATCCAAATGTGGCAAGTACTCAATTATGTTTTCCGGTACAGGCACCAAAACAAATGTAGAATGTTATAATCTGCAACTGCAACCTGCACTGGACATACAGCTTACAATTACAGTTCTACATTTTGCGATACTCAAAAAAAAATGCACAAATAAATAATAAAAGTGATTTTAATAAGCTTTATCGTGATTTTAATAAGCTTTATTACAATTATGTAACCTTTTTAAATCTCATGCGTTGTATTTACTGCTTATTTTTATATCTGTTGTCAAAAAATCTGGGTGTCCCTAAACAATAAAAGGTATAATAAATTACACTAAAAGGTTTTATACTTCTCACAGTTGATATCATCTTTTTTTTTAAGGATATGAAGTTTTTATTTCGTAGGTTTTTCTTGTTTGTTTCTTTGTTGTTCACGCTGTGGTTAATATGTTACTTTATAGTAGAGGATCTGTCAATAATTGATTAACTACTATAAGGTATGCATTTTATATGCAATTGAAAAATTAAAAGGCGCTAACATTTGTAACACAATATAGTAGAAAGTAAATAAGGAACCGACAGCTCACTTTCATCAGCCTTTTTTGTGTTCGATGAGGTAACCTTTCTAAGTAGTGGCACTTTAAATCCACATAATACTTAACAATTCTTGTTGGATGCGTCAAGTAAATCACTAACATTCTTGTACCTCTAATGTTTGGCACGGGATCTTAAACACTACTAATTTCTTTGAGAGGTGGCACTTATTTGTCATGTTTACAGAATCATTTACCAATTCTTGTGAAGGATATGGATATGGATACATAAGAAGTAATGTATTTCAGAACAATAAAACATCAGCAACATCCATGCGGTTGTTCTCTTTTAAATGAAAATTTCTCTAATAAATTGTTACGAGGACGATGATTTGCAGTGGCAATTGAGAACTAGTGATTACCTAAAGGAAAGCATATATCGAGAAGCGCCTACACTAAAAGAGACAGGTGATGGAAGAATTACAAAATATACTTTACCGAATTTCAACTTCATTTGTTTGGACAATATAATAACCACATTTTCGAGCATATACCTCTTAGACAACACATACCTACCGGAATGACATGGAGGATGGGGAAAGAATAGTAGAAGTTTGTTGAATCAGAATGTTTGTTGAGTCAGTAATGGCTTGACAGACATAAATTATTTCTAAAAAAAATCCCCAACAACAAGAATACACATTAACAACAAACAGAGAATCTTGTTTGCTGTACGATTCTGGACTAAATGACAACAGAAGACCGATTTTTAGTACGAGAAGAAATATTTCATTCTTACCTCAAAGCACCCATTGGTACACGAATGGAACATTTTCAACAGCGCTACACTTGTTGTGCCATCTGTTCACGGTACTTAGGTCTTCATATTTTTGTTCCAAAAATTTTTCAATTCCGTTAGTGTATGCGTTTTTACTAGACAAAACAAAAAATACTTACATTCATTTGCTGCAAAGGTTAAAAGAATTTATGTCCGGGGTGTCGCCAACTACCACCCTCACGGAGTTCGAAACTGACATGATGAGTGTTTTTGCCGAAGGATTTCCAACTTCAGGACATCGTGGATGCTTCTTCCGTTTTCCACAGTGCATCTTTAAAAAAATCCAGTAAGGAGATCTAAACAACGCATACGAAACCGATGCATTGATACTGAAGTTATTGTCAGCGTCAGCATATGTGCTCGCAG